>OY365808.1:12729002-12751502 GCA_959347315.1 Bimastos eiseni | reverse complement strand
GCCGTACCGAGGGGGTGCCATCGGGGCCGTGGCTCAGATCGCAAACGTGGAAAGAGCGCACATTTAAGTCTGGAATAACTTATTATTCCATAAAATGGACTATTTTCAAAATGTGCACATGTGGGCGCCAGATTGATGCTTGGCACATGGCGCAATTATAGCTCGGTACGGCCCTGCCGTTTACAAGAGCATTATCTGAAATGCTCATTCTAGACGGCAGAGTATGGTAAGTCTAGACAGGGTTTATTCTGAGTGGGTAGCCTAAACTCCAAAAACCGTAGAGAATGATGATGAATGTACAGTTGGTCTGTCAAATTGTCATTGTCAGTTTGCCAATGAATCACTATATATATATATGTATATATAATATATATATATATATATGCAACTAGCTGGGGCACCCGGTGCCCGGGTAAAGACAGGTTTTTGTGGCCGCCCCTATACTGGGTGTTTGAGGCGAAGGGTTCGAGTGAATAACTGTGACAGTGTGCAAATGCATAAACGGAGAGACAGACACATACACAGAATCTAGATATACATGCAAATAAATGGTGTTTATAGTACATACCCACGTGACCGCTTATGCAAACTCTGCTGCATGCCTGGTACGTGTGCGATATGTCGCAGGTGACACAATCCTGGCGAATAAGAAGGAAACTTTGCTTTTATGGGTATGTGAGAGGTGCGCCGTAGGTTTATTTGCCCTGGAGACAAGGAAGAGAGCGGCTGCGCTGTTCAGAAATCCCTCTACTGCGTGTCTCTGGTGTTCCTTGAGTCAAAGGCGAAGGTTTCGAGTCAATAGCGGTAAAACTGTGGAAATGCATCGCCGGACAGACTGGCACACATAAAGTCTTCTTTATTTATTAGATAATAAGACTCTCTAGCATGAACTTGCAATTTACATGGGCCTCTCATCTGCAGCTGTATTCGAACACTTCACATCAGCATTAATAAAGCATACAACACTCTTTGAGGTTCAGCTTTGCGACGTTAAATGCCCATACGAAACAACAAATGTACCACGGACCATGACATCCCACGTCAGGCAACGTCCTCTTGACCAGGGTATGATGGTGACACCGTCGGGTCTTTTGCCCTCGGGTCAGGAGAGTCCGTTGGGCTCTTCGATGGCCTTAATTTTGGCTCTGGCTCTCATTATTATTATTATTATTATTATTATTATTATTATTATTATTATTATTATTATTATTATTATTATTGTTGTTAACTTGGATTGATGATTAATATATTTTTCATTCCACCGTAGCATAGAGGGGATCTTTTGTCCGGGAGGGCGAATGTCGTACATTCGTCTAACTCATTCAACAGTTTCAACTCTTGAGTTCCTGTCGACAGTTTAAATATGTCCGTAGGTTAGACGGAAAAATAAAATCATTTACTAATTGCTTGAGATTCGGATGTTTAACAAGTAAACCATGGGGGGGGGGAATTTATCAGATTTCTAGAACCTTCTTTGCTTCGTTTAAACCTCAAGAGGGAGGTAGCTATAAACGAAATACTCGCGTAAAGTGAATGAACAGCAACTATTTACCGCGAGTGAGAATGTTAGATGGCCTACATAATGAAACGAGGCTACTGACCCAGTTCGAAAAGAACGGTCATTGACCTATCGAATGGCCCGCGTCGGGTAACGAGGAGGAGGCGCGGGGCCTGTGACTAACTGCAGTTCCCGGGCAACTGGAGGGAGGGCAGGAGAGTGGCTGGAAGGGGAGGGCGGCGGATGGAAGGGCGGAGGAGGGTCCGAAATGCTTTGTGTTGGCTGATTAAGTTGACCTGAGCAGGTGATTCATGTCGCGAATGGATGCGCTTCAGTTCTCAGTCCGTCTGCTGAGTCACTGGGAGTCTGCTCTCCATCAACAACAACAACACGCTGCTGCTGCTGCTTGTTTCAGCTCTGATTGAAATGGATGTGAAGTCGGTTACTATTGCATCTCTTTTCCATCGAGGCTTTTTGCAGTCGTTTCTGCTACTTTCTCCTTACGACCGAAAACCGAACTCTATAAGCTATGTCATCCTGATTGCACTCCTATGCTACCAAACGTCCCTTAGCATGTATGTATGTATTGTATGCATATGCCTATTTATATAGCGCCTTATAGGAACCTCTCGAAGTCGCTAGGCATCACCGATTGTCACCGTAGCACCATGATGTATCCTGACTATCCTCTCGGCTGGACCTCACTGTATTCTGCCCTGTCACAATGATGCTGACAATGACTACGATGATGATGATGGACATTGGACATAGCAGATTATTATAATTGCGTACTTGATCTTACATAGCGCTGGGGAATAAGTTGGTCTCCATTACGTGGATCCGAAGTATTTTGAAGATTTGTGTTTACATTGCCATCAGCTTACGTGATGTGATTACGAAGTGTTTTCAAATGTGACCGTTTGATTTGAGACGAAATGGCGCTCTACAAATTTAAGATTACGATTTCCATTACCACCCACTTCAAAGTTCAAACATTAGTCTTCGTTGAACTGTACAGCTCTGCGGCCTCAGATGATAACGATTATGAAGTTGGTGTGAGATGAATGTGATGATGCTGCCGACAATGATGATGACAAAGACGACGACGGCGATGATGATGATAGCAATGATGATGATGATGATGACGACGATGATGATGATGCACAGCTCTGCGTGTTGCAAATTTTTATCATATTTTAAGCTCGGACCAATTGTTTTGAGCCTGTCTATAGTTAATTCGTAGGGTTCGGTCCTACAAGTATGCAAGGGCATGCCAACAGACGTCTTGATCGTGCACTTTCCGAATACTTTTAAAACTTCTAATACACTCTTCGATAATCTTTCAGGAAGCGTTTAACGCCCGTTGTACAGACATTCAAATGGCTATGGATATTATAACGTACCGATGCGAATTCAACAATGCGTGACGCAAAAGAAATTTTACGCTTTTTTCTTATCACTTTTTTTAATAAAGACCATCAAATATTCATAAGTTCAATTGTTGTTGACTTGTGCAGTTGTCTGTGTTAAAGTAGGCATTTAGTCTTAGTGGACGATATAAGAGCTTTTATGATTAGAATATGTGAATTTCTATTGGCTAATTCCGTGATAATTATAAGTTGGTGTTAACAGATTGAATCCATATAGGCCTAATAATGCTATGTAGCTATTACCTATTATCCTATACAACCAGTCTCCACTGATTGTGTGGAGCAGTCCTTAGGCAGTTGAGAGGAAACGGAGCGAAATACTTAATTGAAACTTGCAGTTCAGAAACTGTTGGTAGGTATTTGTGATATGGAAGTTATCTCTCCCACTCCACTTCATTATCTTCTTCCTCTTCCTGTTCATCCATTTTTCTCTGATTCCATGTCCCCTCTTCATTGGTTACCTTTCGCTGTTCCCCTCTGCCTTCGTTTATCGAGTCGTCGTCTGCTTTGCCTAAAGGCCTATTAACAAGAGATTTAGTCGCGTTTTATCTTGAAAGAAGCTGCGCTAACTACGACGAAGGAGTGAGAGGGACCAGTGCTGAGCTGTGGCCTGGAAATCAGATACGTCGGCCTCAGTATGATTGTAGCCGTTGGTTGACCTTGGGCGATATGCGAACGCACCAAATCGGCCCAAGAAATGACTGCTGCTGCTGCCAATCTTCTGAAGAGTTGTGCATCCACAGTACGTTTGGTAAAGCCAGTTCAGCTATTTTAAAGGCGTTAGTATGCTGCCTCGCAAATCGAAAGGTCAGTGGTTCATACTCTAGTCTCTAGTCGGACTGCTGCAGCGTCGCACATGATATTATTGACAAAGTCATTTGCGTCAACTCGCTTGTATTCCAGTCAAGTAGTGATTTAGTCGCGTCGAAATATTTATGTTTCGGGGCAAAATATGACAGCGGTTACCACAGATAAGATTTTTGTAGCGCTACGTAGTTTCAGATAGTCGGAAGAAGAGAATGGAAGGAGAAGGATGAGGAGATCAGAACGTAGGCAACACAGAATAGGCATCCATGGGTTGGAAGGGACCAGTTTCATGCCATTCTCCAGCCATAAATGTTGGCAAGTTCATTCAGTCTAGTATCAGATGAGGATTGGTGGTCAGTCCTCTCCGAGCTTGATATCCACATGACATTGTTCGACATAAATATATGGACTAGTTTCATGCACGAGTTCCACAGCAGACCACCAAGTACATAGCAGACGACTCAAGAAACTTAACTACCAAGGACTGGGATTTGAACCAATGACCTTCAGCACACCAACCGATATAGCGTCTATACCACCACATGCACATCATGTTCTAAGGAGCATATGAACCTACAGTGTACGTTGTGTTTCACCTCCTGCGATTGCCAGCTAAGAGCTATGTTTATCTGAAGTCAACGAGTGCGGGACTTAATTAAAGAGTTGGCTCGCTTTTCATAACTGATCTGTTGATGGCAGTCGGAGCGACTGATGACTCTTAAGCGTGACTGTGACGCTGGCCTGGATTGACTGCAGTCGATGAGCTGAGAATGAATGGTCTACTGGCTTCACAAGTGCCATCATGATGCAACGATGAAGCATCGCTCGATGAGATAAAACACGATGTTATTTCGCCTCATAATTGCAGTCGTTCGAAGCGGGCCGACATTCACTTAATAAAACGTCACAATGCAACTCTCATTAACAGTGATAATGCAAACGTGTATGCAGTCATTACACTAGCATATTATATATGGCTTTTTATCAGTGTGACCTCTCTCTCTGCCTCTCTGCCTCTCTGCCTCTCTGCCTCTCTCCCTCTCTTCCTCTCTCCCTCTATCCCTCTATCCCTCTCTGCCTCTCTCCCTCTCTCTCCCTCTCTCCCTCTCTCCCTCTCTCTCTCTCTCCTTCTCTCCCTCTCTCCCTCTCTTCCTCTCTCCCTCTCTCCCTCTCTCCCTCTCTCCCTCTCTCTCTCTCTCCCTCTCTCCCTCTCTGCCTCTCTCCCTCTCTCTCTCTCACTCCCTCTCTCCCTCTTTCTCTCTCTCCCTCTCTCCCTCTCTCCCTCCTTCCCTCGCTCCCTCCCTTTCTTTATATCGCCATCTCTCCCTCCCTTTGTCTCTGACCTTCTCCGTATCAGTGTCTCTTTGACAGTCTATATCTGTCTCTGTCGTTCCCGTAGTATCGCCTTCTGACCTCCTCTCCTCTCATCCCTCCCACCCACTGCTCCGTTCGGCTCCCTTGGTCCTTTATCCAATCATCTTTTAGAAATTCATCTCCTGTTTCTTCCGACGATAGCTCTCTCGCTCTGTCGGTCTCAAAACACGCGCACGCAAGCACGTAGGCACGCACGCACGCACACACGCACGCACGCACGCACGCACGCACGCACGCACACACACACATATATATGTATGCAGTATATATATATTATATATTATATATACAGTATATATATATATAAACACAGTATATATATATATATTATGTACCTTACGAAGATGCATTATTAGAGTATGGTACATACAAAATGATTATGTAAATATTGATATTAATTTCCTGAGGCCTCTTTCTGTTACCACTCCCATTGGCTATATAGATGAGCGTGAATTGCATCAACATTTGAATTCTCCAGAGAATGATGAACGCTAAACTCAGCGATATATTAACAGTCTCCGATCTGTAGATGATCACTTGACGTGCAGCTGTTAAGAATGAGAAAGTGATCACTATTTTGAAAGCGTTGTAACAACGATTCACTTCCAAATAATACAGCGACCATCATATTAAACCCAAATGAAGCATCAATAAAAAGCGACATTTTGACCAAATGACTAAATACTATATAATATAATTGAGTTGATAAAGGACTTAGTAGCCAGAACTATAGACAAGTGTCATACAACCAAGTCACGAATTGCCAATTAACAAAGTGACCAAGTGGTTCATTGCAAAATGAAGCGACCAATTAACTTAACGACCTACGGAAGTGATCAAATGACCAACTGACCGATTGACCACTGAGCAGTTGAACGACTGGTCGACAAACCTGACCAATGTGATAACAAGCAACTGGACCGATATCTTTCTTCTGATCATCTGGATAAAAAAGGTCGTGCTACATAAAAATCAATCATCTAAATCGACGCAGGAGGGAGTCTGACATGTTTACTTGAATGTCTAATGTCTATAATGTGCCTTGCGTCCTTGGACTCCATTCGTCAGTGGATTTTCGGGCAGGATGAACGGCTTCAATCAATAACTATAGACATAGTCTCACAAGAAAGAGAAAACCCAATGATTTCTATGATGCCTCAGTTTGCGCGTCGGTCCGTCTAATTTCAGTGTAAAAACTGATTGAAGGCCATGCACGAGACGTCAGAGTTTAACACACTCAGCAACTGAGCGTACTCTGGTAGTCCGAAGTCTGGACAAAATGGAGGGCGAACGCCATTGGATCGAAGTTCGCTTTCCGAAGGTGGATTATTTGAGCTATTTAAACTAGCGCAGTCCATACACGTGGATCTTAATGGTGGGGTGCCTATTCAAAATAGGGAGTGTGGTGGGGAAGGATCTCACTCTACCCCGATCAAAAATGACCAGAGTTGAGGTCACAAGGTCGCTCTATAAAGCAGAGATCATCTACCAGAGGTGTAGCAAGGTTTTGAAAAGTGGGGGGCATAATTTTAAAAATATTGGAAGCGGAACATTTTTTTGGGACCCGCACTTTTTGAATTTTGCCTCCCAGAAATTTGCAAAATGGGGGCACAAATTATCTTAACAAAGTCATCTTAAAAAGCCATTGGAGAAACATAAAAAAGAACCGATTTGGGTGGCACATGGGGCACCGAGCACTTAAACTGGGGGCTTTGCCCCCCAGTTTTGAAACGGGGGCGAAGGGTGGTGCCCCTCTGCCTCCCGCTTGTTACACCCCTGCCATCTACATTTATTTAAACACTGGAAAGTGGAAACTACTGAGAGATGAGTTGCGACTGAGTGTAGGACTTATTCATTACAAATACTTTATTTCAATCACAAACGGGGGTGACAAAACCCACATTTAAAGAACAGTGAACACTGAGAGGGACATAACCCTTAAATGGCACCCTCTCTTACATTGCTGGAATACTTTCAATGCTGGGCCATTTCATAGACCTACAGACCTGAAATTTGCGAATGACATCGCCCTGATTGACGAATAAAGAACTATTCAAGACAATAATTTTTATAGCACGGACAAGAAGGGAAGGCAGCAGGTTACGGGTCAACACATTTACCACTAGTAAGAAAGAGTCAGCTATGGTTGGTGCTGAGGTTGATCTCGAATTTTGATGAAGATCCCGTGTGGTGCAAAGATTAAGAATGTGAATGAATTTGCAATCTTTGGAAACCTGCTGACTTGGAATAATGGCTGTCCCAAGGACAAAACATGAAGAATTACATTGCAAGATCATTGACAGAGAACACTTTGAGAAGCAGAGTAACAGTGTGTATGCTACATGAAATTTAAATTTCATCAGCATTATGTAGACCAAGATTCAGCATGTGCTGCTATTCGCGATTGAATCATGGACGTCTCATAGAAAAGATATGGACAGGTGGCAGGCGTTTATGGCCAATTAGTGTAGACTTAGACTCTTGGACATCAGATGGCAACAAAAGATGAGAAACATTGCGGTGCTGAGCATCGTTCAGCAGGTAATGGACAGGAGGCTTTATTTCTGTGGACACATTTGCAGATGGATAACAACAGGAAGCTCCAACAATTCGCAGTTGGAATGATGGACGACTCAGGGATCAGAGGCAGATGAAACTGAGAATGGCTGGACGACGGCATCAGGGATTGATGCGACGAGACGGATGTGGGCTTAGCCTATTGACGCGGAGCAGAGAGAGAGGGAGGGAGAGGGAGAGAGAGAGAGAGAGAGAGAGAGAGAGAGAGAGAGAGAGAGAGACAGAGACAGAGAGACAGAAAAAAACATAGAGACAGAGAGAGACAGAGAGAGAACGAAACAAAGAGACAGACAGACAGAGACATAGACAGATAGACGGACGGACATGTAGAACGATGTGTTCTTGAAAGTCATATGAATAACCTATTTGGTCGATTTTTCCGCATGTAAGACACAGATAAACAAAGTACGCTTATCAAAGAGCGTTTTAAGGGTGAATCCAGCATACGTTGAGAATAGGAATTAAGAAGCGATGAGACAAATCCACGACCTAAATACATGGTATAATTATTATTTGTGTTTACAATTAATTCAAACTGATTACTCGCATGATGATCACAAGTCATAGTATGAACGGATGATTATAAGTAATTTCACGAGTCGTATTTAACTGTGCGACAGTCATGCAAGGCGTACTTAAGTCCCACTGCTCATTTTTACCAACGACTCCTAGCGAATGTAAGGCCAGAGTGCACTGTTTACGATACTGCTGGAATGTACGCAGTCATAATATATATATATATATATATATATATATATATATATATATATATATATATATATATATATGCTACGGAACTATATTCATATCATGTCATGCTTCGGCCTCTTGCGAAAGAGAAAATGGATATCTCAGTAGGATGAAATGCAAACACCAAAGCGCAGCACAGCCAGAAGTGCTGCCATCTAGCGAATAAAATACAGGCCCTCACACGCTGACTGGTTTTTAGATATCTCAAGCAATCGATTGCAGTTTGGCGACCACAGAAGTCAGTAAAGCCCACAAACAGTATAAATTCAATAATAGTCTCAATATGATTAAGAATACATATGCGCTCGCGAATAAGTTGGTGCCCTGCGCTTGGCTTTCGAGTGGTGGTTTAGAAGTTCGGGGAACACGATTATGAGATGATGCCAAACACCATGCAAATGCTTAATTCATCAATTCCTTAATTCAGTCAATAGTTCAGACCTAGCTTCTTAGCTTCGACATCATTTCGCCTAAGGTGTTAGCTCGGAAACACTAGTCAATTGTCATAATAAGTCATAATTATAGCGGATAACAAAGCGATCCGTGGGCTGATTTTGAGTGACCCACATGAAATACTATATATGTCTACATCTATGGGGCAAGTAGGTGCCAACTTGACTCAAGTCAATTGACCTCCCCAGATTCTGACCTGGCACCAATAACGACCAAACAACCTACGCACTTGATTTAAAAAACGCCGAATCCCTGACGCGGCGTTTTTAGGCTCATAATTATTACGCCAGTTTACAAACAGCATCCAGATCCATTTAGCACACGATGGAACTTAAAAATCAACTATCGATAAACACGTGGTTGACTTGTGTGGCCTATATATGGCCTAGGCTAATGAACACTCTGCGTCCTAGACTAATGGACACTTTGCGTTCATTATGCTGTCGAAACATCCACAGAACCATCTATGTTGGCCTATCGGCACGCCATGTGAGATGATTTGCCGCTTAAAATACAGTAGAAACGATATATAGGCTATAAATCGCATCAATATAATTCTAATTCCTGTACAAAACATTATGCAACATTACAGGCCCCTACAACATTATGAACACGGAGCAAGACTAGTTCGGTCATAGAAAATAATATCATAATGACACGGTCTTGATTGTTATTAGGCCTATATCAATCTTTTATTCACCAAACACTGGCGACACAAGCAATAATATGAAAGCAGCTGAATATATGGATCATGAACTCAATCACAGCTTGAGAAGAATGCGCTAAGTATCTGGTATCATTGACGTGTGAAAGACATTTCTGAGAAAGTCGCAGCCTTCTGGACATCCAACAGTCTTTAACATTATGCAACACAAATGAAGAACGCTACTATATAAGAGATGCTGAAAATAATGCAGAAGTGTGCAATAGGATTTCAGCTTACTTTTGGTAGGACCGATTTATAGCTTCCAACCCATAGAGAAGAAATGGTGATGTATACACGTTCTAGTAATTTTTATGGTATACAAATACAGCGTAACAACAGGTTTCTAAAGCGCAAATTATATACAACGCTGCAATCTGTTTCAAATGAGTTATTGATCAACTGCTTATGGTCCGCCTCAATTAGACCATTGTTTAAATAATAATTACATTGAGAGGGTTCATCTCGTTCTATAGTGCACCGTAGTCCAACTGCGGTCGTCATAACATACGGTCAATAAATGATATCAATCGTCTCTGAAATAATATGAAATTGCGCTCGTGTGATCCCGCGACTCGTGTTTGATAAATGACGAGACACTGCGTCTACAAAACGATCACGTCCTACTGTCAACATAGACAGCTTAGTCACTAGCCAAATAAATTACTATCGAAAACTATTATACACATTTTAACGCTAGAAAAGTGAAAGTCACACGGGAGTTACACAGAAATGCAAATCGGAAGCGAACTATCAGACCACTCTTATCGTGGACTTCTCATTGTCACAACCGTCTTCGTTTTCGTTATTAAGCAGTGAGTAGACAAAATTGACTATGCTTTGCAACCATGCTTGGAATTGCAGGCGCAAGTGTATTACTGTATGGTTGCAGAAATAAGCAACTTCTGCTTCGACTTCTGTCTTTAAACAGCAAATCTGGCGAATAATTTTCGACGATAATAATAAAGTCATGATCACTATCATAATACTCCGTTTCCTCATCATTCCTTCATCATCGACGTCGTTGTTGCTGGCAGAGGCGCAACTGGAACATTTTCTTGGGGTGCTCATACTGCAAACTCCGAAAAAAACAAGCAGCTTACTGAAAGCACCCCTCCCGCTTTCAAAAAGAAAACTCATCAGAATTTGACCAATTGTGTTGGTAGCTTTATTATGAATTTATGATCTCCCCTCAGCACCTCCTAGTTGCGTCCCAGCCTCCCAGGTTGCTGGTCGTCATCATTCATGCCCTGCAACCATTCGTGTGATGGTAATCGCATCAAATGGAGAAAAAGTCAGGAACATAACAATGAGACTAAGCTGAAACGGATAAGAATTCCGTCAAAAAATTTCAAGGAGAGTGGACGCATTGAACGAAGAGACATGGAATTAAATAATTTGCTCCACAGTTCCACCAATCAGCGATTTATGCCAGGGTGACTCATCTGAAAATCCAAATGTCATCCGGTTTAGCAAATTCAGGATGTCAATCTATATCGGCTTGTAATTGTTGATCTTTACATAGATAAATGAATGAATAACTCAGTGTGTTTTCATTAGGCCTTAAGGCTCAAGCTATACAAGGAGTGTCACAAGGAATGTCAACGACCTAAACGACATTTGCTGACCCGGATGTGTCGCTGCTACTAATAAGTTGCTGGCGCTGAAGGAGTTGCTTATGCTTTTGCGCATTCAACCAGAACGAGTAATACCGTTGATGGAGCTCAGAACAAAGAGGGAAGGGGCGTTCAGACCCCCTCGACAAAACAGATAGGTCAATATGGTCTCACTTCCCTCCCCATTACCTCTCTGTATATATATATATATACACACACACACATATATATATATATATATATATATATATATTCGTTCTCTCTTCTTTCTCTAGTCATTCTCTGCCCGCGTTCCCCATTTGCTGTCTGTAGAACTTCCGGTAACTAAGATGTGATTTAAAGCAATGGCTAAAACTGCGCAGTGGCTGAGGAAATGTATTCTCGTATATGAATGGATAGTCTGCATGATGATGAGAGGTCTCGCTTCCCTATGCAATGTCTAAACTAGCACCACTCTTGTGAGTTATAAGGTTGATGGGGTCTAATTAGCAACATTATGTGGGTCTTGTTCTCCTCGCTATCGTATACCATAGGCACATTGATCAATATCCGGGTAGTTCCTAGGTGCACAGGCCTACTTATGGTTTCACCTTGTGTAGCTTTTAAAAGCTAAAATTTACTAGTTAATAAATATTTATGATTGTGAATATCGTTTTGGCAGATTGAATGCGTTACCCAGAGTATTACAGAGTGAGGATTAATAAAGGTATTAATACCCACGTGTAGGCTTCTACTCTAAGATAATTACGAAAACGTTATCACAAAATTTTTACAATCTACATGATTGAAAGATGTCGCCGAAGTGCAAGTAAACACCTACCGGTATCCTAACATTATGAAGTGTTAACGTCTTCATTTCCTACCCTCAACATATGAGGGTGGGTGGCAAATTTTCTCCATCGCCGTCTCATCTTCCAACCGACAGTGATAAATCTATTTAAAGACTCGTTCATATTTTCATAGCAAGGATAATATGCGTTTTGACCCCAGAACTCTCTATTTACAGTTCAGCACGGTGACCAATACAACATCGAGTGCCGTAAACGGAACTAGTTCACATGTCAATAATTGCAATTCTTAGCGACACCTAACGAGTGGATTCGGATACATTTTAAGCTTATCCAGATAGACCTTGTTCCGATCCATGCGTTTTTACCCTACAACTACGTACAACGGTACAAGTACCTTACAATCGGTGCAGATACTCATAATTTTCGATGATGTTTTGGATTAGAATGCTTCCTAAAAACCTCTGAGAGTATTAAATACACACTTATATGTCATATATAATTATCTACATTCTTCATTATATATATATATTTTGATATATATCATATATCAACTACATATTTATATGTTTTATATAAATATATTTATTTATTCTTAAGTATTGTATAAATTACATATGTGGTGTAATATAGGCTTATATAAGAGAACGTATATATATAAGAGAACATATATATAAATGTGCTGCTCTTCTGTTTCGACGAAACGCTCTCGTGACTTGACCTGAACACTAAATTTAATCTATTCATCGCTGATTTCATCGATTGATCTGCTGTTGCGTCTCTGGTTCCATCGTTCCACTGAACAGCCTCAGCAACTCGTGTCATTCTCATCTCCACCAACATCGTTTCTCCTTCTCGACGCCATCCACTCACCCGTGACCTGCCAGAATCAACCGAATTTCAGCTTCGTTACAAAGGACAATGAATAGGAAATTGGCCTACTAAATACAATGCTATGCTGTGCTATTCGATACTGTACTACGCCATATCATAGCATTCTGAACTACATCATACTATGCCATTCTGTATTAGGCCCTATATTCAAGGCAGAAAAAACTTCGGTTTTTCAAGAAAGTTTTTTAATTTATCGAATTTTCCGTTTAGGTTCCTAAAGTAAGCACAGTCGCACACCGGAAACAAAATTACGACCGAGAAGTAGGACTACATAAAGAAATTATCATAGAATAGATGTATATCTCAATAACGACAAATCCTGTGAGCGAAGAATGCCATTTGAACGTCACAAACAAAATTCTAATAAATTTTGAAATTTCTACTTTAGAAAAGTAAAACCTGAGAAACAAAAACTGACCTTTGAGGCTTACCGTACTTACTGTAATATAGATATTTTTAATGTGACGATAGATACATTATTTCAATACACTAAGCACTCAATTAAATATAGCAATATAAGCTAAATTTATACAGTACTCTCCGACAAGCCGTTGACGAATGTTAGCAAGAGTGAGTCATATTAATTTTGTCAGAAAGCTGCTTGTTCATTGCCATAGCAAACGATAGCAGCAAACCATGAACAGAGCCGTAATATCTGGTTTGCTCAGCAGTGAATAATGGCGTAACTTCTTCAACAATAAAGTTCCTGATTATCTCATCAACTATGTATAGACTGAAGAACGCGACTGGTTTCGCATCTGGAAAGCTAGTCGTCGATGACTACTGGTTCCAAGCCTTGGACTTAGATGGATAATCTGGTAGTTGCCAATTAATTTAAAATTGTAAGTGACAACATCTTGAATGATCCAGCCCAGTGATAATTTTCAAAATCCAATTATTGCAGACCTATTATAGAGCATGCAACATTGCCTTATTAATTGTCACTGGTGAGAAATGAATGTACTAAAAAGCATTTTAGCATTTTATATGTTAACGGTTTTCTCCGTTACCTTTTATCCATTGCTAGGTGACTAGATCAGATGTTGGGGTCTTGTTGACGACCAATGGGCAACTGCATCAACTAAATATATGCTGATGTAGCGCAAGCCTAAATTCACTGAGCTGTGATGTGGCTGCTTTTGCCCCATATGCGCGAGAAATGAACGCTGCTTGGCCAGCATAATCTAACCACTAACTACTTAACACTACTTGGACCCAATTTATCTGGAGGAGGAATGGTGACGGCTGGTGGATGTCGACCGGTGTTTGGTCGCTGAGTCCTTCCCTGATATAACCTCAATGGAATCGGTTCGAGACTGTGAAAAAAATTCTGGGCCAGGTGATTAGCTTTCGCTGCGTATAAATCAACCCACCTTTGGCTGACACTACCAGCCCCGACAGTTACGAGTTATTTCTCGCTTTTGATCATTCTACGCTTCAGCCACCCTTGTCACAGTTTTTGCAAGTAGCAAATCACCACTGCTGCTGCTCGATCGGTTGTTTTGCCCCTTGCTCTAAGCGCCCAACTCGACCGAATTCTCCGCTCTTCTGCTCTTCTTATTGGGTACATCCAAAGATACGCCTCTGTCTTAGACTGTGTGAGTGACGCGCCGCGCTGGTTCCACTAGTGCAGCATATTATTTCCTAAAGGATGTCAGAGCTGGTCTGGCTGTGCCTTCTTGGAAGACCTGACATACTCTGCATGAGGCGTGTGAGGTCTGTCGTCCAGTTTCAGATACAGCCGTTCACTTCGATCATCTCCTATTATGGACGACTTCTGGTTTCACGCGCTGGCACCTCAACTAGACAGCATCGAGCATTTTCGATAGTTGGTCCCTCCACTTGCAAAAGCTTCCGTTGTAGATGCGCCTATTTGCCTTTAAACAATGCAAATTCGTTTTGCAGATTCTTCAAGTCCAGCTTGTTTTCCCGTGTTCAGCCTGGGAGCGGCTCTGAGTAGGTTTCATGCATAGGTAAAATACAGATTATCCCGATGAATGATCGAATTGTAATTAATTTAATGTATATAACACTCAAAAAAGCATTTTAAGAAAAATTTGACTACTGTCAATACTTTGTTTTTATAATACAACCACAAAATGCTTAGAATCCTTAGATGGTATTTAAGTGGAGTTTTTAAATATTTCTCATCATTGTCGACGAGTGATCTGCATTTTTACCACTGAGATGCAATGACGCATTAGAGGGAGAAGTAAGTGTAGGTGGTATGAGGCTGGGGGTAGTCGATTTGCCTAAATCGGCCACCTGTTGTCAAGAGAAGGAATTCGTTTCCGGAAGACGAGACGAAGGAAAGCGGACCGGAAATCGCGATTGAAGACGGTGTAGATGACGGGATTGAGAGCCGAATTGCAGTATCCGAGCCAGAAGATGACGGCGAAAGTCGTATCCGTGACGCTGACGCCGGTCAATGACACGATGACGTAGGTGGAGAAGAATGGCAGCCAACACCCGACGAAAGACGCCATGACGAGACCGAGCACAAGAGTCGCCCTCTTTTCCCGCGCTCTTACGACCCTACGTCGCCCCCCGTGACGTCCTCCAGTCTCCACCGAATCCATCTTCAGCAGCTTCCGCCTCTTCCGCCTTTTTTCCTCCTCCTCCTCCTCCTCCTGCGTGGAGCCGTCGTTATGGGCTGTGCAGGTCTTCATGGAAAGCTCTTCTACATCTGACGCCCTTGGCAAGTCCAACCCCACTTCCAGCTGCTTTGGCGGAGTGCCCATGGCGACCGGATCCAGGAACGCCGATTCACTGCTCAGGAGCCCTCGCCTCCTATCAATGGCAGAAAGACAAGCGCTCTGAAGCTTGAACTTTCCCCGGCTGTGACCTTGAGATGATTTCTTTTCGCAGGTTGCTTCGATATCGTAACGGTTATCTGGTGTCTCAATATTGCAAGACAATGCTGGGGTATCAGATGCGTCCAGTTGTGCTCCACAACCAGCGCTCCCCATCCTCATAGGGATGTCGATTCTCACACAGGTCAAATCCAGTTCGTTTTCCGTTTCCGTCCCACATGTGTCATTGAGCTGTTTTGTCTGTGAAGTGTCCAACTTGACCGATTCGTCTGTTGGAAGAGACTTCGCCGGATTTTCACAGACGAAGTTGTCGCCTTTCAATGACACGCAACGATACTCAAGTCTTGTAGACCGCGACGGCCTTAGGAAGGAGAACCGTTGGCTGACGATGGCGTTGGCTCCCTGGTATAGGTTCTTACGATGCTGGGCCACGGTCCCTGGAGAAGACTCAAGCAGAGGGAGGTTCCTCAGGGACCTTCTGGCACGACTTACGGCTGTCTGGTAGAGACGAAAGTAGACAAGGATCATGATGACGAGAGGAAGGAAGAACGATCCGACCGTTGAATAGACGACGTAACCAGGCTCTTCGCTAAGGACGCACAACGGAAATCCGACCTTCATCGGCTGAGGTCGTTTCCACCCGACCAAAGGTGGTAAAGAAATGACGACGGATAGAATCCAGACGGTCGCTATCATCATCAGGACCCTGCGAGTCGTTCGCCGCTGGGAGTATCCGTCAGCCGCCCGTACGACGGACCAGTACCGATCGAGGCTGATGAGGCAGAGGTTGAGAATAGAGGCGGTGCAGAGGAGGACGTCCGTGGCAAGCCAGAGGTCGCACATTGTCCGACCAAAGTACCAGTAGCCCATCAGTTCGTTGGTGAGCGACAGAGGCATGATGAAGACGCCGACGAGTAGATCGCTGACGGCCAGAGACACGATGAACCAGTTCTGAAGGGTCTTGAGACGACGATCGACGACGATGGCGACGATGACAAAGGAATTTCCGATGATGATGACGAGCATGACGACCGTCACGGCGACGGACGAGACAACGATGTGCGTCCAAGTGAACTCACTCGGATATGGAAAGCCGTTCAATGGATCCATTGTTGTTGCTGTGGATGATTTATTAAGATCTAACTCGACGTAATTCATACGCATGGCTGAATTGCGACATGCACCGTCCGTCAAGCTAGACGCTGCAATCAGACACTTCATCAATAAAACCGAGTGTATATATATATACCTAAATATATTATATATGTAATATTTTAGATCCAAACATGATACGCGTCCATGCGTCTAGAACTTATGACCTGTCTGTGTAACCCATGCATTTGCTCAACTGCCGCCTGACACCCTCCACTTACATGCTCCACCCTGTCCTCAACCTTGGTCCAGAGTGCTACATTAAACCGGTCGATGCTATGAGAACTGTTGTGTTCCTCGATAATATACTACCTGTGAAAAACCAGTCATCCTCCATAACCAAATTGTATTTCTTTGAGATGCATACGGCCAGCAATGTCCCCTCCTAGTTGTGCGTGCGTGCATGCGGACACGGGCCGTGGAGCGAGCGCACACTAGAATTTAATGAGCGCACTGTGCCGCACACACATTTGTTTGGCAAATATAACGAGCCACGACTTATTTGCATGATACTTCTTAAGTGGAGTCTATTAGCCGGCTGCGGGATATGCCTCACCCCAGAAACGATGGTTTCTTGGCTGATACATCTCCGTATCAATCTTGAAACAAGGGGCTTTTGTTAAGATGGTGCACAAAAATAGTTCTTGCGCACACTATCTACAAATAAATCAGAGGAACATTGACGGCCAGTCAAGAAGAGTCTAAACGAAAAATCTTTTCGCCCATTAGTATACAGGACTTGGTCATCTCTAGACTTGACTATTGCAATACAGTGTCTTATGGTCTCCTTGCATCCACCGGTTCCTCCTCCAAACTCTTATCATATTTCACAATGTTTTATAATATCAAATTGTAATTCAGACAAACTAATTAGAAATAAAGACGAATTATCAGAATAATGATATGAATACAATAAGTATGTATCTATACGATTATACTGAAAGTTTGGCTTTCTGCTTGTAGTATATTCGTTGACCGATAAAAAAATCATCTGACAAAACTGCTAACAGGAGTTATAATGGAGAATAATAGTAATTGCAATAATTTTATTAATGTTAATAATCTATAAAACATTTTTTATATATTTTTTGTTTTTCACTCTGGGATTTCAAAGGCAACATTCTAGCGACATGAGAATTTTACCTAATGGTCTCATGGACATTTTAAGTTGGTATGGTGACATTCAATATACATTGAGGCTATCATTATTTTGTCATGGCGGCATCTGAATGAGTCGCAAAATACGAAATGCAGGTCTATTTGTTATAAAACTAAGCTTCGCCCTGAAAAATTACGCTAGCGAATGGAACAACACTCCAGTGACATTTTGTACAACGATCTCTGGCGAATTTGCGATAATAGTCTTCGCTGATCGTCTGTCCACTTCAAAACTCGAGAATAAGAAGCCGAGACGACTACATTTAGCCCGGCAAAAATAATATATAAGGTAAACTGATAACCCGAGGGAAGGTAACAACGTATAATATATAAATAAGTAAATATAATATTTATATGTATGTAGGTCCTATATATATATATGAGTCGAGTGGTCGATTGGTACATATTGTTGTAATCACTCCATTGAAATTTATTTGGTGTAATGAGGTAGCTCTTTCTATACCTTTGAGGCATACCTTGTGTTTGCTATTACGCAAATGTATTAACCATAGTTTAACTACTCACTTGTATAATTTCATGTTTCTGCTGCTTTTGAATTTGATTTGGTGAACAATAAAAAACTTTTAATTGATTGATTGATATTGATTGATTGATACTGATTGATTGTTTGATTGATATTGATCTCGATTTCCTTGACTTAGAAGATCTATAGGAAGCACCAGTTAGAAACGAACGTATGTACATGTAAGTATGACATGTATGTGTGTGTGCATGTATATGCGTAGGAATGTTTTATGTATCTATTGTATTTATTAATTTATATAGCGCCGCTCACAGCGGTGGTACTTCAATTGCCCTCTTAATGCGAAAACCTCGATGTGTGTATACACGTATGTGTGCTTGTAGAAAAAGAATTTGAGGAGGGAGAATGATGTACATAAGACGCAGAGATGAGGGAGGGGAATCCCCAAGGGAGGACCCAACGGTGTCAACAGAACTGAAATTGTCTGTGCCATTAGGCCTAACTATAGCGGAACACAGAGAGCCTGACAGTCCAAGAAGTGTAGAGGTTGATGAGAGGTTGTAGAAAGAGGGAGCGAATGTCGTCCTTGAGTTATTTCTGAGCAATAGGCCTACCCAGTTTGTACTTAATGCCCATGCAGGACAAGAACAATCACATGTATACATGTGTGTGTATCTGTATCTATGCATACATGTATATGTATATGCATGTATGTGTATATAGATGTGTATATATGCGTGATTTGCATGTATGTATGCATGTATGTATGTATGTATGTATGCATGCATGTATGTATGTATGTATGTATGTATGTATGTATGTATGTATGTATGTATGTATGTATGCATGTATGTATGTATGTATGTATGTATGTATGCATGTATGTATGTATGTATGTATGTATGCATGTATGCATGTATGTATGTATGAATGTATGTATGCATGTATGTATGTTTGTATTTGTGTATGTGTGTATGACATGTGTGTATGTGTACATATATATGTGTACGGGCGTTTTTGTATGTATGTATGGCATGCATTTATGTATGTGTGCACTCATGTGCGGATGGATGCTTGTGTTATATATTATGTGTGTTTGTGTCGGTGAGTCGTCAACATAGAAGCAGTTACTATAGCTAGAGCATAATAAACAGTCAGAGACAGAACTAGATTGAAACAAATAAACGCAGCTAGAGAGAAGAGGTTGTGACGAAGTGCGTTTCTCATTTCCGGTCTAAACCAGAATTGATCTCTTTGAACTGGAATCATCCACCGTAGCCTATAGCATGTTTCTTCTTTTTCTCCGATCTATCTGATTTCGATCTGGCTTCTCCAGTGGATATCAATATTATGCTTTTCCTACGGACTGAACTTCTGAATATATATATATATATATATAATTATATCTGACTGGTCTTCTCATGGTTATGGAGCGCCATCGGTTTGATGTCTTGTGTAATACACAATGGCGCAACAGTAGTCATTAACTAATTACAATTTGCTTTTGCAAGAGAGAGCGATGTTTGTCTTAGTTGAATCCAGCATTGATTCCACAATTTCATTCAGTTCTAAGTCAGCAAAACTTGGCATAACAGACGGATATTTATTTTTATTCTTTCATCTAGAGGGAGACGGTTAAGTATTAACGTCAGTAGTTAAGTAAAGCTGAGTCAAGTTTTATGAACTATAGAGAGCATGAATAATACTTTCGATCCAATATCTGATTCATTATTGTCTTGCTTTATATTGCAGACTTCATGTTTCTCGACCGACAGCCAATAATTATATCGTAAGATTGAGTTACGGCTGATTCCTTGTCCAATAATCTTCGCGAAGCAGAGGCTTCGTTAGAAAGCGCGTTCTAATCGCTTATTCTGAATAATAGTGTGGGCTTAGGCTCAAATTGTGTTTCCTTCAGAAGGCCCCTATTCATAGTTACTCACACTCAAATGCGTGCTATGCTTAGACTGCTTAATGTATGTATGTATGTATGTGTATATATATATATATATAACGTATATTTATATGGCCACACTCTGTTCTAAAATTATACAGTACTGACATACTGTAATATAAATATTTGTAATGTGACGATAGATACATTATTTCAATGTACCATGCACTCAATAAAATATATCAATATAAGCTAAATTTATACAGTACTTATTGTAATGTAAATATCTGTAATATAATGTAATGTCAGTTACAATGCACAAAGCTCTCAATAAAATGTACCAACATAAGCTGTCTGGCAATCTATTAATAACGTATGATCAATGCCCGCTGACAGATCTATTAATAATTGAGACATTTCAAAAGACGTCTGAATGCCATTATAGAAATAACGCTTAGCACTTCAAATCATCCTGCGCAATAGCTTATGATAGCACCTATCATACATCTCTCTCTCCTCTGAACTAAGTTTTACTGCACATTCTCCAATGCACAACGTTATCATCTTACTACAAAAACTGCTTATATTCATCCTATCCCATTCCTCATCTTCTCAATTTCTCATCAATACACTTCTTTCGCCTCCTAGATTTTTATGTTTGGAGTTTCTATATAGGCCTAAGCTTATGCTTTATCGCCTCCTTGTATTTATTTACACTCCACGCAGTGCACCAGCATTTGATTTGATGATCTGATGTCCTTTTGCGTCACAAAAGTAGACTTAAATTATATGAACGCAGTGTTTCTCGCTCCTCGCTCCCCTCTCAAATTCTCAGATCCTTCTTATAAGCTCAACGGACCTGTCTTCTCTTAGATCAGCCTCTGCTGGAAAGTACGTTGTCCCTAGTACACGTCTTGTCTTCGGACAGACGGCCATTGACTGTTGCCGGTCCCTCCATCTTGAACTCTCTGCCTTCTCATGCTCGCAACTCTCTCAGTGAGTCTGTCCTTCGCTCAAACCTGAAAATCTACCTCTTCCAGTCGTGCACTTCTGAACTTTGTGTGAGGAAGACATTATCAAATTACTGTTGCATTGTATTGTATAATTTTGTATTTAAACGTATGGTTCATCTCTTCTCACAGCAGGAATTGATTGAGCGTCTGTCTTACAACTGTCTTGCGCAGTGAACAAACCTTATTATCACGATTTGCTTTTGGGGGAAGAAACGATGAGGACTGTGTGTTGGCTACATTTATTCATTAGTCCTAACATTTTCATATATATATATATATATATATATTTATATGGGTTATATATATATGGGTTATATATATGGGTTATATATATATATATACCTATTTACCTTAACCATTTACTTTTGTCCGTAACTCAACATTTGAAAGAATAGAAATGCATTCAGATCATGTGAAATATGAATTATATGATTATGCTTTTGTATGATCCATGACCAGAAAAGACAGATAATTGACAGTTGGATTTAGAACTAGGCCTACATGCATAGTAAGGCCACAAGAAGGACAACTAAGGCATATATTCCAGAGGGTGATGCATGCGTCTGACGTCTGCTTCTAAATATTTATGTAGCGTCATTTTGAGAGAAAACCTAAAAGCACGTATGCAAATTCGAGTGCATTCAAGATGACATTTGTACTTCGTTTCTCGGTACGGTTAAAGTTTAATTAATATGTGCTGTGAAGGTATAAGGTTTCAGCTATGTTCTTGTTTTGAATAATTCAGTAGATCTGTGTTGTGACCAACTTAGCCATCAATTTGCTTGTATTGATCGGCATCTGAGTGATAATCAGCACCGTCTGCCTTCAGCAGAGAGACACAAATTCACAAGAACAGACCGAAACATTATCATCCGCACTGGCTGCCATAGATACGTGTATCTGGCGACTGTATACATACAAAAGCACGTTAGCAAGACTTCATCAGCCATAACAGAATCAACGAATGCCATCAATATGAATGCCAACTACTTTTGAAAACACACAGGAACCTATGTCATTGTTTCTCATGATTGTAAATGCGTAATAGTTTAATGTAATCCAGGGATATCTGTACCGCCTAAATACCAATTCTCTG